>OZ026625.1:12128916-12151416 GCA_964020975.1 Hermodice carunculata | reverse complement strand
TCTTCAACACCATACTCTTTTTGCTTCAACAAGAAGATCTCATGGTCAATCGTATCGAAAGCCTTTCGCAAGTCAATCATAATGGCGCCTGTGGATTTTTCATTCTTTGTGTTTTCTAATAGTTCATCGTGAAGTCCAATGAGGGCAGTTAAGGTAGAATATAAAGGTGTTTAAAACCGCATGAAAATCGGCTAAAAGATTTCTGTCATCTAAAAATTTGCATAAACTGTCAAGCAGATCCTTTTCCAATAATTTGTTTACCACTAATAGGACTGGAACCGGGCGATAATAATCTCTGTTATCAGAAGGACCAGATTTATGTAAGGTAATAACTCTAGCTTGTTTGAAATCGTCAGGCACTATTCCAGTATTCAGTGACTGGTTTAAGATCCATGCTCTGCAAGGCAGAGTTGCATCTAGGCTTGCTTTAAGCAAGCGGGGACTTATGCCATCCAGTCCCACTGCCTTTCGATTAGGTATCTGATCAATAAGTTTCTTGACATGATAATCATCTAATGATGGTAATTCAAACTTATCAGTGCCATGTACTCTCCTGCCAAATTGACAAGTTTCATCATTAGTTGAATTTGAGGTAAGTGATTGACTAATAGAGGTAAACTATTCATTTAAATTGTCTGCAATTTCTTTTGGATTACGGATAGTTTTGCCATCAACACATAATTCAATCAGAGTAGATGATTTACTATTCGGTAATAATGACTTCAGTTGCTTCCGTAGCGACTTAGGGTTAAATCTATTTTCTTCAATAAAAGATGAGTAATAGTTCTCTTTAACTTGAATCATTGTTGTAAAAAGATATCGGCAGGCTGTATACTCCTGTTTAGTAGACAGTTTAGTTGTTTAATCCATTTCAGAGTCTCTCTTACCAGCGAGAAATTGACGATGGAGACTGTCTTTCCGTCGGATCAAATCAATAATATCACTGTTGTTCCAGGGTACAGAGTAACTTTGTACTAGGTGTTCCTTTATGGGTGCATGTCGATCAAAAAAGCCCAAAGAATAGGTCTTTAACACACCCCCATGAGCCACTCGGATCCTCAAAACATTTATAATATACCAAGGTACCCGATGGAGATCATTAAAAAGTAATAACGCTTCAAAGTTTTTGAAATCCCTAAATGATATGGTCAATGCTGTTTTTATGTGGACCACTTTCGTATTTATGTACAAAAAATATCAGATAATGATCACTGATACCTACTGGTATAACTCCACTCCAACTAACCTTTATGGGGCAAGTAATATAAATGGCATCAATTAGGGTGGCGACTATAAGTTGGTCCATTAATGACCATCTGTAATGAATGATAGTGGATTATTAGCTAGTTTGTTTATAAGGTCTACATTAATATCATCAAACAGATTATGGTCCTTATCTTTGCTTGAGGTTTTCTCAAGAAAGTCAAGAAGCCGACTATAAAAAGATGCATGAGATGATGGGGGTCTGTAAACAGGTGAAACAAAGTAAGGTTGACTTCCTTTAGGAGCTATCTCAAGTTTTTAGAGATTCAATGTCACTGTCAAAAGGTCACGTAATTTCCATGCAACCTGTATTTATATACTCTCCTGCTTGGAACCAGGTGTATCACGAATAACGAAACTATATCCAGGTATTTGAAAATGTTCAGTTACATTGTTGTCAGGGTCTAGCGATGTCTTTTTAATACATAAAATATCGAAGATAAAGTTTATAACAGGACTTTTATCGTGTCTGTTTATATTTATGTTTGCAAATTTAGTCCCCTTTGGTAGTCTGTATATATATATATATATATATATATATATATATATATATATATATATATATATATATATATATATATATATATATATACATATATGTTTGTGTGTATGTGTGTGTGTGTGTGCCATGTCAACAATACCGTATATCATTATGTATTACAAAGGGCCGAACCAAAAAAATAGTCCCCAACAGAACAGATCTATGTTTTGCTATGTATGGAATATAGAATGAAGCAGTCAAGTAAAATTTCTTTCGAAATAGATTTTAATGATATGGCAGTCACGGATACTTCCATAAAACTGTTGCATTTTGATTACTTTTTACTTTTCTGTTGTTAAAAAATGAGCACACATTTAACTTATTTAATTGTGAACATATTTAGTGGAAAGTAGATTACCCAGATGGCACTCAGGCATACTAATATACGGTTGACCGAACACCCGTACAGATCCTAGCAGCTTGATGTTGGACAGACCCTAGAGTGTTTGCGAGAGCATCCGTACCATTATCAAATACCCCTTATCCATTTTCAAGCATTGTACGAACCATGGTTGTATACAGACTAGCTACACTTTTATGGGATAATTTATATTTTAGTCTCCGAAGCATAACTATGAATTTATTAGCTTTGAAAAAATTCTGGTGATGAGCATCTTCGATCTAAGTTACCTGTTAAAGTAACTCCTCCTAAGTGGGTGTGGTGAGTTGTATCTGATATCGGGGTATTATTAAGGTGGATGTGTGGGTAAACTTGTGGAGAAAAGGCCAGCTTTTGACTTACTGGCATTAAATGTAACTTTAAAGAGAGTACCTTAAAATGAGATCATATGGAAATAAGAATTGATTCCCTGTGCAGACACAAGGGATCGTGTACTATTTCCGTAAGGCTACTGTCATCGGCAAATAATTTGATGTCACATGATATGCCCCCCCAAATATGTTGTTAGTATATACCAAGAGTAATGAAGGGCCAAGAACCCTGTAGGAGACTAACCTCGATTGTTAGCCAGCTAGAAGACTGTCCTTCATAGGTCACCCACTGAAAACGATTGGAAGATAACTGCAAATCAACCCAACAAGCGATAATGTTATCCGTAATGTCTTAATTTGAATAGAAGACCTTCCTGTCAGACACGGTCAAAAGCCTTTTGAAACATCAAAGAAACCAACCCTGGTTTCGTAGTTTAACTCCAGGCCGTTGTAAATATCGTGAATATTTCGAGTTACTGATTAAGAATCGAATCATTTCGTTTAAAACCACTTGTTTGGATTCGAGCAGTCCTATTTATTTCAAAATACTCATATTTGTCAAGAGAGTATCATATGCTATCATGCCTAGACGGAAAACTGACCTTAAGTGTCAGTAAAGTCTTTTTGACAGATTTTTGGTGAATCTGAAATAAAGTAAGTCTTTCTTTAGTATGGCAATATAAAATCCGACAAAGGGCGAGGGTTGTCTTCATGAAGCAACCTGCATTGACTAGCTAAACATTTGTTGAGATTTCGCTTTCTTTCTATATAGCTTAAATTGACCTAACCAATTTCAATTAGAGGTGGTATGGTTTAAATTGAGTTTAGAACCAAGCACTGTACTACGGAGGTTCCACCACCTTTTGAGATTTACATCGCTAGAATCCATCTCTGAGCGAATTTTGAGAAAATACATTCTCAATGGCTTTTTGATAGCATTTGCGGATATAAAAATAATGAAAAGGGTCATTGTTGCGTGGTTCAGCCAGGCCATGGGAAGACCAGATTGGGATGCACGACTATATATGCACCAAGCTCGATTTTGCTGTTGTCATAGCTTCTTTATGGCACAAGTAGTAGGAGGTGTATCATTTGGCTAAATAAGAACTTATTGGAATTTAATACATTGTTTACGTACGTCAAAAGTTTTCTTTCAGAAATAATTAGTTCTCTTTCAGACTTAATGAGCATAATAATGAACATAATGGAAAACCATACATAAATATTACAAATCTATCAATAGATGAAGACAAAAGTTCTCTTTTAGAATTAATTAGCAAAATGTTTGAACATAATGGTAAACCATGCATAAATATTAATTCATATGCTAAGAAAGCATATT
This sequence comes from Hermodice carunculata, assembly GCA_964020975.1. Taxonomy (NCBI): domain Eukaryota; kingdom Metazoa; phylum Annelida; class Polychaeta; order Eunicida; family Amphinomidae; genus Hermodice; species Hermodice carunculata. Next base: position 12,147,559 of record OZ026625.1, on the reverse strand, counting down.
GTTCACACAATAAATATAAAAAAGTAACATTAAATCTTACACTATTTAAACTTTGATCGATGTTATAGAATTTCTTTTGGATAATACTTTTGTTCAATGCAGACCATTGGTTTTTCAACAAATTGAAGGCATTCTAATGGAAGCAACTGCTCCCCGTTACTGGCAGATTTATATTTAACCTGGCTTGAATTTAAGTACATGGATGAATTGATGAAAATAGACTTTCATAATGGCTACAAAATTATCAAACAACGCAAGATATATTGATGAAATTGCTTGTGTAAATGGACAAAATCTAACTGAAATTGCGAAAGAAATTTACCCAAAGGATATCCCTTTGGGGGTTACAATTCAGAAGGTTTCAGAGATGTGTTTCTGGACAGTAATATTTCGGAAACTATTGGATATAATACGTGTTTGTCACAAATTTTGAGATTTGGTCGTATTTGTTCTAAATTTTAGCACTTTGCATCCAGAACCAGATTTATTTACAATAAACTTGAGTCAAGAGGATTCAAAGATGTGCGTTTGATCAAATATTTCTACAAATTTTGCTGTAAATATCCAGTGATGGTTAGAAAGTTTGGCTTCAACAATTTTAGAGACTCTAGACTTGCCTATTTTGCTACTTAATTTTATCTTTTGGCATCATTCTGTTTAATATTCACGTTTCAGAGATTTTAGGCTAGCCCGTTTTCTGTTAGGTCAAACCCCCAGGGGCTACAGATAGCAAACAGCTGCCCACGACAGTTACAAGCTTGCCTAATTGCACTTGATATCTGGTTAAGTATATTTTGATTGCATTCTATTGACTTAAATACTGATGACTTTTATTCTTTTCTGACTTGCCCTGCAAAATTTGCTGTTAATATCCAAAGATTATTAGAAAGTGTGGCTACAATAGATTAACAGTTTTTAGACTTGCCTGTTTTGATACTTAAATTTTGTCTTTTGGCATCATTTTGTTTTAATATTCACTTTCAGACATTTTAGGCTTACATGTTTTCTGGCAGGTTAACCCCCCCCCCCCCCCCCAAGTGTTATTAGTAGCAAGCTGTGGCCTACGACAGTTACAAGCTTGCCTCATTGTACTTAATATCGTGTTAAGAAAATTATGGTTTAATAACACGTTTTTGACATAAATGCTAATGACTTTCATTCTTTTCTGACATGCCAAAACAACGTTTACTCAATATTAAAACAATCCTCAAAATTGACAGTATTTTCGCAAATGTCACAAAGCTGATACATTTCGTTGAAACATTAACTCAGGGTTGGCAGTGAAATAGAGCTTAATTGTTTGGAGACTTTTAAAGTGAGGAGTAGGTGTCATCATGGGGTTCGTTTTACATTTCTGGTGCAGAATGTCCATAGTTACAGTACTTGTTAGGATTTCCTTAGGTTTGTACAGGTGATCAAGCTGCAACTATTTATTTTACAATCACCGGTGCTGAATGTAAGGCTCCAGTTTGTTTCTACTTCAGTTATACACTAGCAGATTGTTTAACTAGGAGTAACTATCCAGTTAGAAAGGGTACACACTGGTTCAAGGGCAAGTCAAATTGTTCTGATATGAACCTGTACCACACAAAAATGTTTTGTTTGACAGGTTTCCTTCTTTCGAAATGAAGCTCTGCATTTATAAGCAAAACTTCAGGTATTTAGCTAATTCATCACTTGCCACGTTAACATGTATTCATTATTATGTGGGTTGTCTTTGCTGAATATTTAGCTCAGACAAGGAGCCGGAACTCGGAGAGACTTGTACGGGTATAGGCTACGAAACATGTTCATTAGTCAATAAATCTAACGAAGTAATGCTACCCTGTTAAAACCCTTCACCCTTTCCTAATTTCTAAAATTTTGTTTGAAAATAAACGTAATTTTCTGCGTGCTTAAAATAAACTTGCACAGGCACCATCTGCCAACACAAGCGCTCAACACGCCATCCTAGAACGAAACAGGATATGATAGGCCATGGGCTGCAGAAAAGAGGTGGAGGGGGCCTTTTGAATAGAATATAGGCGGGGTGTATTTTGAGCGGCCGAATATAGGTGGTTCCTCAATCCCAATGGCCGCCAGGGAGGGTTTGACTGTATGGAAATGTCTTTGTATATATATATATATATATAGACATGTAATGTCTCCACAAAATGGAAATATGCCTGTGTATTGATTGCACTTGAGGCAACGGTGAAGTTTCTGCTTTGCTATAATGACAAAGGAAAAACTACAGATGCCCATCAGAAATCGAAACCCACGACAAACGGTATTTTACTTGCAATTCCCATGAACTCTTTCTGTGTCAAGCGTTGACAAGGTCAACAACTTTCCTTTTCGCGCTATGGGTGTTAAGGAACCAAAGAACGCAGAGGAAAGCTGTTGACCCGGCCCATTTTTTTGTCTTATGCAACTGTAGCCATGCTGGTACTGGTATGAAATGTCAGTTTACAAAGAAAACGAATCTAGTATCGTTATGTCAATTCAGCGCACACTGAAATCGGCGATGAAAGACTTTTGGACGGTTAGCGCAGCGGGGTTTTCTTTGGGCTGTCTTCAAAGCAAACAAAAATTGTGTTCAGTATGGGAATGTACTCGACTACATTAAGAACATGTCAATTTCGTAGGTCTCTTCATTGAAAATGAATTAGAATCTACGACGCCAAGATCTCGAAGTTCGTCTCCGTAACAATTAATTTCCGTTGACAGTACTTTACAGACCTTCCAATTGCAGTGCTAAATTTTGGTATGATTTCCAGGATTGTAATGGAGAGTGGAGAAACTCGCATATGGATAAGATTGTTGTATCTGGAGACTCAAACGCAGATCACAACACTAATCATGGGAAAAAGATGATCGATTCTTGTAATGTAAATTCTCTAACGGTTCATATCGAGAAGCCAACTCCAATAACTGAAGCAACTTCCTGTTGTCTTGATCAAATTATTACTATTATTCCCAATTATGTTTCAAACATACATGTTAGCGTCTCAGTTGCGAGCAGTGACCATTGCACTGTCGGTGCTAATTTATACAAGCACCTTAAGTCCCCGTGTTATAAGCGATATTTTTGGAATTATTATGATGCAAATTGTGATGTATTTACAAGATACCTATATCCTCCCAGTCGACACGTGTCTGCCATGTATAGACTAGGAGGCCTGCTTGGATTCAGACAATATTGGTGTAACTAGTGATTTGTGACGCATGGAATGTTTCGGTTGTATAAAAACTTAACATCCCTCACCGGGAGGTTACTATCAAACCGGACGATGTACCTTTGCATATAAACTTTCTTCGTGCTTTAAAACGCAAGATTTTTCAAATTCATAAAAAGGCAAAAGGCAAAAGGCAAAAGGCAAAAAAAAAAAAAAAAAAAAAAAAAAAAAAAAAAAAAAAAAACCAGGTACGAAATACATACATCTAGAGTTGAGATCGGCAGAAAAAACATATTGCCTACGAGATGAAGCTTCTGTAAATTCGGCAACACAAAAGCAAAAGAGTTGGTGGCAGACAGTGAATTCTTTTTGAATAAACATCAAGATTTCGATGTCCTTTCACTCTGCTACGGGAATCAAACAGTAACGGATAATAAAGCTAAAGCACAGCTGTCAAATGAGTTTTTTGTGTCCTAGTCTACAGTGAGTGATTCTAATTTACCCACCCCTTTCTTTTGAGCATAGTAACTTCAATCTCTTACAAGCTATCTCTGTTAACAAAAACTGAAGTTCACAAGATAGTAAATAGCCTTGGCGTGGGCAAAGCCAATGACCGTGACGGCATAAGCACACTTTTATTAAAAGAAGGATACCTTGTTATCGCTGACTGAATTACTTAAGTTCTCGTTGGATTGTCATAGATGTACGTCCCGTTTGAAAAGAGAAAAAGTGAACTAAGTCATCAAAAAAAGAAAGTAGTCTTGAAATATGTTTCACTTTTGCAGGGACAATGCTGTTTTGTTCGAAAATCAGTCATGATTTATGCCGGGAGACGGTACGGTGAATAAACTGCTTTACTTATACCATCATCTTTGCGAGGATTGGGACTTGCTGAAGGAAGTTAGAATATCATTTTGTGAAGTTACCAAGACCTTCGATTGTGTCTGCAACCCAAGTCTATTGTTCAAATTACGTAATGAAAACATCGATGGTCCCCTACTTAGCTGGTTTGCCAAGTATCTAGACGGTAAACAGAAACGTGTTGTTGCAAAAGGGGAACGTTGCCTTGGAGCCGAGTCAAAGCAGGCGATCGGTATTTCGTCCCCTCTTATTCTTGATGATGTAAATAATATTTTAACGATCTGAATTCCCCCATTTGATTATTTGCAGATGAACTTGTTCTTTTTATCACTGTCAAAGATCCTGTAGTTGCAGCAAATTTATTGAATTATGACTTACAAGAAACAGAACATTGGGCATGTAAATTGCTAGTTTCATTTAATCCTTCTAAAATCAGTATAATATATATATATATATATATATATATATATATATATATATATATATATATATATATATATATATATGTATGTATGTATATATACATATACATACATACATATATATATATATATATATATATATATATATATATATATATATATATATATATATATATATATATATATATATATATATATATACATACATATATGGCTCGGCGATTGGGGCCGAAGGTTACTGCTTCGAGACCGGCCGCTTCGTGGTCATAAAACGTGTGTGTGTGTGTGTGTGTGTGTGCGTGTGTGTGTGTGTGTGTGTGTGTGTAAACTCCACTTCCGCGTGATCATTAGGGTCTGGCTTTCATTGACAAATGTGTACAGAATGATTCAGAACATAAGCACCTAGGGTTACTGATACGATCAGACGTAAGCTGGTCAAGCCATATTCATGTGTTACCATCAAAGGCATTTAAATTTGAAACATTTTGGAACATCTACAGTATCCTTTCGGCAGAAAATCTGGAAATTATTTCCCCGTTATACGGCCATTTTGGAGTGTGGGTCATTCGTTAATGTAGCGACATCTGGAACAAGTGATCTAATTGTATTTGTGGCTTTTTGTCCAGAACCACTTCCTAGTAGTCATTACCCTATTCCGCAGTCCGAACTCTTTACTCTCCATAAGTTAACCTGTCCCTGTTTAATAATCTAATCTATCAGGAATCTGGTTTTGAAAACTGTCAGATAGAAGAAGTAAAATGAATTGATTATATTTTACAAAATTCGCAAGGGCAATGCACCCCAGTATTTTACAGATTTATTGCCAGTTTTAGTCAGGCAATGAAACAGGTATAATGTGAGATTTGGATACAATTTTTTTTCAATTTGACCACGGACAATCGTTTTCAATGCATTGTTTTTTTCAACTGTTCGCCCCTGAAACGATCTGTCACCTGCCAATAGTAATGCCGAGTTTATACACGAATTCAAGACGACATTAAATCATAATAAGCCAAACGTTAATCCATTATTTTACACTGCGTCCAGGAAAGTGGTGGTTTTACATGCCCCTTTTACGCATGAAGTGCAATGTGCCCAAAGCATATTTATTTAAAAATGGCCTAGCTGACTCTTGCAGGTATGCCCGTGAGCTGCGTTTTTCATCACTTTTCAAAAGTAAATTTTAGACTGGAACGAGATATGTTGCTAAATATCGTGATTCCGTTTGCTCTATTTACAATACAAACTTTATTGTTTGACTCTGCAAGTTGTACTTTTCAAGAAAACGAGAAAACGTCAAAGCTATATAATCATAAATAAAATCAACAGGCAGACCTGGAGCTTGTACATAATTTTTACCAATTTCTTAATCATGGTTTGTGAGGTAGCACTTGTTTATGATGGCATATCTCCCCAGCCTTCCCTATCTGTGAGGTGTTGCCCTGTCAACACTTCCTATTGTGTGGCGTTGTCGTTCTATCTGTCTACGTGTAGCTGTGTTCATTCTGCCAGTGTCGTTTTACTGTTAAACCCTGTCTCCCCCTCTATAATTTCTTTGTTTGTACGAAAGGAATTCATATAGGGTTTTGCCCTTTTCTCAATTTGAAAAAAAAACTAAAAATATGTTTGAACCAAAATCAAAGAAAATAAAAATCCAGAAGTCCAATCAGACGACAATAACAGATCATATATTCCCTTGTGCATTGAACTGTACCTCTTTCGCCGTATGTATTTCTATAGTTCCTGTCCAGGATGCCTTTGTGCGAGTGCGCACGCGCTACTGTATGAATGGTTTGGTGTGAATCATTTCTGTCTCCATGTTGTGATCACACGACTTACGCAGGTAAGCAGGTGTTTTCCTGCAGTGACTTCACACTTATAAATCATTGCTTCAGCACCCTAGGACACCGTATAATCGATGCCATATCCTCCACATGAATAAAGCAATATCTGCTTTGTCCTTCAGTCATCAACTGATTCCCCACATTTCCCAGGCATTTACATTGTCGTCTTAACTATAATATTCTTACTACATGTGCGGTCACGTCCTGGGGTGGCTGTTGTCGGTGCTTTAAAGATATGCTGGGTATGCCGTGTCTTTGTGCTTCTTTGATGAATAAAGTTTTGCAGGTGGTCTGTCTGATCCTGTCTTGGTCAAATGTGAAGGTCATAGGTTAAGGTACTCTACCTATATACATGTACCTGGGGAATTGGTCGGCCCTCACAATTTTTGTGTTATAAAGTGAAAGGTATTCGAATAAATCTATGAGACTATGTATTTAAGGAAAAGCACGGTACATTTTGAATGTAATATCTAAACTAACAACTATCTGTTCGAATTGTTATGTGAACAGCCATTCGTGCCAAAAATTTAAATATGCCGTGTTCACAAGCCTTGAAGAAACTACTTTCTGATGCAACCAAAACTGCAAAATATGAGGAAGCCATTAATATATGTAAGGTTAAATTTGTGTTTCATATATTGTATATCAACATTTTCTGTGCATGCAGTTCTGGATGAAAAAAATGAAACAGCCATTTTGTGCCATGGTTAGAACTTTGGAAGCCTATAATTCAAGACAAACACAAGTATAAAAAAAATCTGTAAAACGTAATTATGGAAACATACTTTGACAGTAATTCCGTGCAAAATAGAATTGGGAAGCGCCAACAACAAGGTATTTTGACATTCGTGCGCACAGATCACAGTCCAACTACAGATCGGAGAATTTGTTTTTATTCACACCAACTACTTTTGCACTTTTAAGGAGCTTCCACTCTAGGAATTATAGACACTTCCCCGCTATGTAAACCTTGCTGTTGCTCCCTTTAATACTTTTAATATAAGAGGAAAATTTGTGTATTTGTGATGGTTGATGCATTGGCCAAAAGCACAGGGTACTTTGAACTAAATGTAAAATGGTAGTAGACAGATTCGCCAGAAGCACAAAGTAACGTGAGCGAAATGCAAATGTCGATTGACGAATTTTGCAAAAGCACAGACTATTTTGAACTAAATGTAACTTTGCCACGACAGTTGACGGATTAGCTAAAGCACAGAGTACCTTAAACTTCAGTAAAATGGCCGTTGACGGATTTGCCAAAGCACAGAGAGTACCTGAGCTAAGTGCAAATGGCGACTGACTTACTCGCCAAAGCACAAAGTACGTTAAGCAGAATGCAAATGGCCGATGGGCTTCATTACATATATGTTTTTATGCGTATTATGAAGCAAACTTCAAGCACATATGCAAAGTTAAAGTACGAACAGATGCAAAGTGCAGCATTGGGAGTGGGGGTGGGTGTCCACATTTCCATGCAAAAACTCCGTAGCTGCCCTCTGGTAGCCTACATTACAGTTGGAACTAGCAAATGGACCCAGCAGAATGACAATAGGAAAGCCACAAGCAACAAAGCGAAATCATAAAGTAATTGGATAAGAGATTTTAATGTCTAAAGATTGCAAAAAATCACATATTTGTATTTGTGTCTTTTTGTCCAGAACCATTTCCTAGTAGTCATTGCCCTATTCTGCAGTCCAAACTCTTTAATCGCCATAACCTAGCCTGTCAGGGTCTAATCTATATACATATGGAAGTAATATTGTCCATATTGCACACGGTCCTCTGTAGAATTTTGATATAGGCTGTATAAGCCCAAATAAATCAAAGGGTCTTCAGCGGGAAACAACTCAAAAATGTTTGGGAGCCTGTTGAATAGTTTGTTGTAGCTAAATATTGAATAGGCAATGCAGAAAATGTAATCCAAGCAATTGCATCCTTTCTGAAAGCAGCTGTAAACGAAATAACAGATTCGTTGTATTTGTACATAATCAATAATCATCCATCAAAGGTTCTGATGTTTAGATGTCATATATATCGCCCATATAGATATATACGGCCTGGATACGTTGAAAGCTGCCTTGGTAATATATATGTCAAACCAGGACTACAGATGACGAGTAAGCAGGCTGATAGATGGCAAGAGCGGGTTGACAGATGAAGAAGCGAGCCCATAGATGACTACGTCATGTATTTAGCAGGCCAATAGATGATCTGCATAACATAGTAGGCCTACTAAAACAATACAAATGTAGATAATAGTGTTCGTTCAAAACCTTACCTCGGCAAGACTCAGTCTTAGTCTGCCCCGAACAGGCCGAGACAAAAATGCACACCCAACGCCAGGGGATTGCTCTATGCAACCTTATGCATACAACAGGCACGTTCTGTATTAAAGCATCCCTTGTAACCTATTTTTTGGTGTTAAATGCGTATTCAGTGTCAAATGCAAAGCAGACAATTATACACTCTGGCAAGCGTACAAATCACCACCTGGCTCTATACAAATATCAGTACTAATAAATGGCTGAAATATACTGCTGAGATTAGTTGACAGCTGAATTTCAGGTTATATATATATATATATATATATATATATATATATATATATATATATATATATATATATATATATATATATATATATATATATATATATATATATATATATATATATATATTCGTGTTCTATTATAGTGTTCATTGTATAAATTCACGGGAGTCAGGTTGTGGTGGATCACTTTGGTCTGCTGCAGTGTGTGAGTCGTTCATCAAGTTTGTTCATACAGCCTCAACCGCCAGGTGTCGCCTAAACCATGGCTTCGTGTAAGTGAATCACTTTGGGACAGGGGAACCGTGCTTGTTGGATGGGAAGCTATGGAAACAATTTATGGCATTTATAAATGATTGTCAATTATCGTTTCTTCATTCGTGTCAGAAGCACGGCCAGGTACGACACCATACTAAATAAGCTTTTCAATCCGAAAAGCTTGTTTCAATTTGACAAAACATGTGATGCCTTTGAGGGTCCTGGATATTCCTTTCCGGTACAACGGTGCGTGATGGTTGCCTGGTAAACCACGCAGTACTTCCACATGCTCGAGCGCTGTTGTGCCAGTTAATTCTGCAAGTGACACATTGCGGTAGAGGCTGCACCGGTTCCTTGGATTTGGTCTACTCGTGTGTCCCTGCTTACATACCAAACTGTACTTGGTTCATTGGCTTTGACGTCAAGTGTCATCTTGGAGGTTTTATGAAAAAAAACTTATCCAGGTGTACCTAGAAACAACAAACGGAAAACTGATCCCGATGACTATGTGCTCTGGGAAATGAAATTTGTTGTTGGCTTAAGGTTCTTTTTAGAATAACAAAGTCTGTAAATATACCTGCAACTACTAATTAGCTTTCTTAGGTTAAATTTTGAACTTTTAACTTTACACCCCATGGTATGTTACGAAAGTTAACCTTTGAAAAGATTCAGTTTCAGTATGATGATTACACAACGCTTGTTATCAAATAAAACACAGAGTATAATTCTAACATGTCAGTTCAATTTATCGACTCTCTGCATTTTTAGAACTTTTTATATCTGCCTTGAAATTCAAGACATAGTTCATGGCTTATTGAGCGTCAAATAGGTTTTCTAAAATCGTTTATCGACATTGAACTCATTCACGTGTACGGAGCAAACTCTTCATATTCTGTTCATATTCTAGCAAACTGAATCACTCTCGAGACTCTTTAAGCCGGTGGTATGGGAGTATTACAATGTATGACAGGATAGTATATCTTTGCACATAAGACTAGCATAAGAATATTAGTTTTTACTTTAGGACAGTATGGAATATTAGTTTGTATATAACAGTTATATGAAAATGTCATTTGTAAATAGCGGTAATTACCAACACTACAGTTGAGGTTACTTTTCTTCAGGTACTCCCGCAAAATTATAATTTACTTATATCAGAAAGTCTCAGCGTTAGTCATCGGGACCATCATCAGCGGTGGTCAGAGGAAGAGCTTCACGGTCTCTTGTGTAGATATTCGGCCACTACTGGCGGTTCATGCTGACCGAGGAAATGCATACTAATATTTCGCACAATGAATGCCTACTAAACAACGTTCATTGATCTCTGCATAAAAAATCTCTTCTTTCATATAATTCTTGTCTAATAAAGATGGTCCTAAGCTTACAAATACATAATAACTTAACAGTTGGGCTGTATATTGGTGCTTGGTACCATTATGAGGCAGTGCAAGCTTCTGAATATAATCGAAACATTGGTTAAGATCCATATTCTTTCAATTACTTTGTGCACTTCACATCTAATTCACATCACAAGTCAAATTTAATGACTGAGTTCTATGTTGCTGCTGGATTTGCTTGAGTCTAATATGCTCGCAGATAGCTACAAAAGTCTTTTCACTAATTATTAACATATGGGAAATACTTGAGGAATAATTTATGTTGCTGGATATCATTTAAATAAACATTGATTGCCAAAATTTTACCCTGCATATATTAGGGTGAAACATTCAGGCACATGCAACATTGTTAAAATAGACATCGTTTCACCAGATATGGTTAGCCTACATGTGAACCATGTAGTTTGATATATTGTTTTCTCAACGATTATACATGCTCGTCACACGCACCAAATGGATGAAGGAATAACATGCGACAAAGCAGTCGGAAGCCAATCGGTAATCAGCTGCACAAATCACACAAATATTAACCCGAAAGGCCCTTATGCTTGTTGAGAAAACAAAGAGAAAACGAAATGTGGAAGTAAGTTTGTCCAGTATAGCATCAAGTACATGGTATGTTCAATTAACACCTTTATTTTAAAGAAACAAGAGTCTTGGAATGTGGAACAGCCAATAATACCATGAATGCTACTATTAAACCCTTGGTGTAAGTCTTTCTGTTTTCTTCACGTTAAAGATCCATGTATGTACATACACAGAAAGAAGGTAGCCATAAAGCCACATTGGCAAATATAATATGCGTAAACCCATGTAAATGTGTATACATGTGTATTGACAGACGCCAGATAGTGGGGGGGGGGGGGGGGCAGTAACAGAAGGCGCACCCAGAAATGGATGGCGTCACATGTTAATGTAGGCACTGCCGTAACGGTGATCAACACGGGCTCTCCGACTCATTTTGTGCTAATCGCTAGAAACGTTGCGCTCATTTGAAATTCTTTGATGACTCTACATTAAAATGGTTCGTAAAAATACCGTTCATTCAAATTTCGCTATATCTTCTCTGTGAGAGAGAATAGAATGGTCCAGGTCAATAGCTTTTCCCCATTGCATGTTGATTGCAAAAGAGGCTTTTGACCTTCATGAATTGTCCTCTGTTTACCAAAATTTACTTGGACAAAGGCGTTAATGTTTACAACGGTATTACATAAAAGGCAATCATTGGCATTAGAACCAAGTTACATGTTAACTGTGTGGGAGGGGGTCATAACCATTTTGTACGGTTGAAACCGCAAAATCAACACCTCTCTACTAGGCATGTGCGAACTGACCTGGGCTAGTTGATCAGGAGCATGGTATTGGGATACATTTTTTTATGTCTCTACTGTTCTAGAGCTCAGGTGATAAGCTGATCAGGCAGGTTAATGAAAGAAACAATTACATCTGTATTTACCAGATGAAATTGACACTTTGAAGCCAAATGTTAAAAACCGTCAGCTCCTCCAAGCTTAGAAGGGTTGTGTGCTGTTACATTTGCTCTGTCGTCGATGGTCGTCATCAATTACTTCCTTTTAACGTTCCTTACGTCCACTGCACTTGTTTCATGCAGGCATCAGCTCTAAGTGTGTATATATATGTAGCTATTAAAGTAGTGGCATAATATCCGCGAGGTAAACATGTATACACATTTTATCTCCTCACAACACCTCTGTAATTAGTCCTATGGGTAGACATGGACCATCACAATAATGTTGATCGAAGCAAATGAAAAAAAAAAAAATATTTCGACGCTTTTGACATTATTATGTCGATTTCATATTGCTATAGAACTCCCAGTTGCCATTTTGATAATCAATGGTTCAGAATTTGTAATCTTGATTTGTTATTTTCATGTGTTTCCACCGAATATTATACTGTCTCCAAGAGTATACTTACTAGGTTTGCTCATGCTTATGTGCAACTACAGTAAATTATATTCCAGTCCCTTTTGACTCCAGGTGCAGTTTGCTTCACACAAATTTCCTTTGGATTGTAGTTTTGTTTGGCGCCGCTTTTGTAACACATGTCAATACTAGCCGACAAGGCTAGTATTTTAAAATTAATTATTCCAGTGCCAAGTTTTGGGCTAAGTAAACAGTTCTCCATCATATTTTCTGGAACTAAAGGCATGCTGGTAATTAAATGAAAGGTGTTTTCACAAGGAATATAAATTTGGCTTCCTCATTGTAATTGAGAGCAGTTCGTCTTATGTAGTCCGATTTCAGCAGCATTTGACATTGAAAGAATTTAAGTCCGGATATGTTGTTATTTGCTGCCAAAGATACTTTGCCACTTGCAGAATTAATGTTTGGGACATGCGTAGCATGCGAAGAAAATACCCGGAAGTAGAATTTGATTGTTTAAATCCTATTAGATGCCGAAGAACAGCTCACTAATCAGGAATGACTCAGTGTCATCTTTTACATTGCACCATCCACTATCGAACGTTTTCATGAGTCTAGCCATTACATTCACTGTGGACAAACACCTGTTATAATTGTAATCGTCTTTCGTTGTCCAAAGATACAGCTGATGGAGGTCACCTGATAGTTCTGAAAAATGGACTTATCTTTTTCACCAGGCCATTTTTGCAAAGAAAATGATCGTATTTATATAGTATAGTTTGCAAAAAATAATAATTGAATTAACATATAATATACAGAGACCGTTTGGATCGATTGTTTTGATGGAATGCTGAATGGCTCAATGCCGTTAGTCGCCGACCCGATACACTCATCGACATATACAAACTTGTGCAACAGCTTATTAACACATATTTAAAGTGTGTGTGCCAACACACACTTTCTGTTTTTCGCAAAATTCTTTCTTTCTTTCTTTCTTTCTTTCTTTCTTTCTTTCTTTCTTCTTTGCCAGTGAATTTTTCCGGCACTTTTCTCTGCCACTATTATACATAGCAACTCCAAACTTCGCATGATTGTACCTCCATACTAGGAGTTTGGCCTTTTTATGCAGAATAATAAAGATGTTTAAAATTATGCAAATTAGGGGCATTTAAAATTTTAAACTTTGAATATTTTCAAGTGTATAATAGTTGAGATGTCATTCCAACTTCTACTAGAGGGTTATTGATCATTTGCATCAAATGAATCTAAAACAAAAGTTGTAGCAATTTAAATTATGCTAATTAGCAGCATTTGAAATTTTATATCTTGAATATCTTCAAAACTATTACAGATAGAGATATAATTAGCAGTACTCGAAATTTTACATCTTGAATATCTTCAACACTTGCATAGATAGAGATGTCATTCCAAGTTCTCCTTGGGGGTTGTTGACCATTGCGCACCTAATAAATTAAAAACAGAAGTTATAGCAATTTAAATTATGCAGCGTAGCACTGTTGGAAATTTTAAATCTTGAATAACTTCAAAGCTATAATAGATAGAAATGCCATTTCAACTTCTACTCCCGTGTTAGACTAGTTGTACATTGCCATTCCAATATGCTTTGAACACACACACACACACCCGGATTCGCTATGCAGCAAATCATCTTTTCTTGTTTGGCATGTTTCGTCTAGAAAAACATCAAAGCTGTGGTAATCTTTACAAATGCGGAAATGAAGTGCTCAGTGCGTGTTATATTTTGTATCTTAATCGGGGTCTGATTGTATTTACCAAAAGTATATAGCACAATCCGAAAATATACAAGGGCTCCCGCTCTCGGATTTCCTTTATGATCTGACAAACACCTCTATGACGGGTGCCTGTATGCCCGGACCAAACAATTGTACACGATGTCTCTATTTCTGATACTACCCCGGTACCCGTGCTCCACTCGCATTCAGGTACACAATTATTTGCTTCATAGCCGATGTGCACAGTGAATGCAATATTTAAGTAGCAACGACTGCGGACATATGGGCAGGGCTGACTGGAGAATATCTCCAATCGGCAGATCAATATGAGAAACAATTTGTTCCATGCACAAGTCATATTTGCTCCGGCTTGTACCACATGCAGGCAAAACTCTACTAGTGTTTGGCAACGGGTCGTGGCAGGGCAATTATTCACACGCCTTGTGCATATAATAGGTCATTATATGTTTCTATCTTGATCGACTTTATCTGATGCAAACATCTCCGGTTGGTTCTTCTAGGAGAAGGTAAACTCATCAGAGGCAATGGGAAGCAATCAGTGACAAGGTTATTTACTGACTTTTGCATATAATTCACACTCATCTTTGTAAATGAAACAAAAAACTTGTACCCCTGACATCTGTGTTGACAAGTGGTTCACCTTTCCCAGAGATTTTGGACCCCAAGGTACTGCTTCAAATTGCATGACAAATCCAATAGATTTAGATGGAAAGCAAATACGAGTCCGTTCAACGCCCAGCAGTGGCTGACACATCCAAAGCGTATGGTAGGTGCACACCATATGTAATGTATAAGCGGCATTTACCTTACTTGCTTTCAATGTTATGCATTATCAACATAGCGTTGCTGAAAAGTAGAATGGGAATATAATGAGGATCATGGGTAGAGGGTTGTTGTCATGATATACTGTAGACAATTTTAACAATGACAAAAAAATATTGCGCCCCAGGTAATTTGTCGCATTCATGCAATATGACTATATTTCATGGCTGAGTTGCAGCTCGCCATTACGCTGCGATCTTTATACATATTTTAAATTAATGACAAAACCCAAAGGATGTAAGTCACGCGAAGCAAAGTAGATCAGCATTAATTAGTGAAACCGGAAGTCTGGTTGTTGAGAATCATACTTTCTGATAATTGTGAAAACCCGATACTTGGAATCGATCGCCTTTACCTGCTGCTGCCCCTGATAGAAAGCTCCATCCCTACCCACAGCCAAGTTTTGCTTGATTGTAAGCATCTGATGATTTTAACTTGTGTTTCCTAGTAGAGAGCATTGCAACCGATATATATATATATATATATATATATGTGTGTCTGTATGTATGTATGTATGTATATATATATGTGTGTGTGTGTATGTATGTATGTATGTATGTATGTATGTATATATATATATATATATATATATATATATATATATATATATATGTGTGTGTGTGTGTGTGTGTACATCTTGCTATTTGTTACAAAGAAGTTTTGAATTGGTCAGAATGGCTGTCACTGGGCAGCGACTGCGCAACTGCAAACAACAGTGTCAGGGCGTGACCAGTTGCTGGGGATACACTGCGCGAGGGCGGTGCGGGCTAGAGTGGCGATGCTATATGCCAGCTTGAGAAACTGTACGTCACAAAGGTGCTTGCTCACAGGAATATAAACAGTATCAATATATACCTACTAGACAACTACCAATCAAGACAGTTTCAGGTACGTTCCTTTGAGTATCCTTCCAAGCATGCACATATTTGTTTAATGGAAAATCAGGTAACCTGAATTAAAAAAAAAAACAACAACAAACAGACGTATATCATGGTACAAAATGTGATGCAAGAAAAAAGCACAAGATGATGGATAGGAGGTAAGCCACATTTGCAAAAGGTGCCTGGTTGTTTCACAAAATTTTGTTACTACTTGTACCGTCAGCAAGTGTATTGCGGACATTACATGTATGTGTTAATGTCAATTTAATTTAATCAAGCCCGTTTCGATAGCCTGATTTAGTATCATTTATGTCTTCATTAAGCTTGTTACGTCTTTTCTGCTTCGGTATCAGTTCTTTTATTATGCTCATTGGCTTTGTATTTTACTATGGTCACTGCTCTAATTGAAATTGTTTGTTGGTGTTATAACCTCAATTGTATTATGCTTATTATCTACGTCAAATTGCTTATTACAAAACCATCCATTTATTGGCTAACACCTGCGTGCAAAAGTACTTTTCTAATGCTTCCCGTACAGGATGCATCTATAGCCTGATTATTTATGAGTCAACTACAGTATTGCTTTATATGATGATACCAGATCTACTCAATTCTGATGAAATTGAGTGCTCTATCAGGCGAGCCTGGGGATTGCTTGTCGCGTGTGACGGTATAATGGCGAATAGCATATTAAATTATGGATCTGCTGATGGGACAGAAAGGTGGAAACCCGAATAGACAATTAAAGGGGATAATAAAGATTATACTGGTGCTGCCTACAATATGAATGAGCATTACTACGTTCAATGCATGCCTAACTTTATGTGTCTCAAACCATTTTTCTTTGTGGCCTCAATAAACAAGATTAGGTTTGCCAAAATGCAGTTAAGGTAGACATTGATACTGCTATCATTTTGAGTTTGCCATTGTTCAGTGTCATGTTGCTCTGCTTGTACTGATCATTCATGACTGCCACTAACAGCATGAACTACAGCCCTCCAGTGACAATGTGAAGTAGCTTTCCAAAACAGACATGAACTCTATTTGCTGAACAGTATGGGGCCATACAGTCTTCGTCTGAAAAAAAAACAACAAAACCCCCCCCCAAAAAACCAACCCCCCCCAAAAACACCCCCCCCCCGACGCATTACCAATATTTAGACGTATAGCAAAATATCACCCCCACCTAGAAATTATTCAAGAAACGGTCACATCCTAATGGAATGAATCATGAACAGAAAATTTTCTAACTCGAAAACCTTTTTTCTCAGTCACTAGAAAGCTAACTCATCGAAAAGCACTGTTCTCTACAAACATGCCCATGTCTTTTTTAATCATAGTATGACCCGTTTCTGTCAATCGGAAGTTCGCCATTTCAGTCAAGTTACTCATTACGGAAAGCATATTCTTAAACTTATCTTTTTTCTCAGGCACGTATGGATACGCTATGTATGAGAAATATACATATACATCTGTTGCCTTTACAGTCAAACATCCTGCATTGTAAATGGAAAAAAAGCCAACAAAATGACAAAAATGACATGTAGCGCTTGTGCATAAGCAATTTCTCGCATTGGTCACTATTACAAAATACAATGATACCCATATGCGATGAATTGACGTGTTGCAGGGTAAATCTGTGCCCAACTGGAATGACGTAACATCTGTCAGACCTTATCATAACGCCATGGGCTGGCTTTACTTGAAGCGACATCTTGCGGGCAATATTATGGTGACCGTACGAGAGGATGTGACGGTGCCCAAATGCCACAAGATTTTTTTTCCATGCTATAATGATGACTTGTTCAATCTGGGGCGCTTTGTCTCACTTACGGTTAATGCGTAAGCACACTCGGTTCACTAAAGCATACGCCTGAAGACAGCAAATCTAATGAAGCAATCAGACTTTGTGGGTGAAGCCCAGTAGACTGCAGGTGTGACCGTTTAACACTTTTCCCTGTAAATCGTTCCACATAAACAAAGCAATAATGTTTTTGCGACATTTCCCTCAATTTTACTCTTTGAAGATAAGATGTGTTTTGAAGGAAGCTACCTAGGAGGCCCATCATTATATCCTCTGTTGACTGCTTCATTTCCAACTTCCACAAAATCCGATGTCTTCTGAATTAACGTATGACATAACAAGACCAAATTCGTATATTTTGTTTTACATTTCAGCCTTTGAACAAATTTATATAGGCCTAAATGAACGTCAACATAATCGACGTCCTCAATATGCATAATAAGGATTTTATCTTCTTTTTCCAAAATGAAACAGCACTACTTTACCAAACGTTATAGTTTATACAGAAAAGTAATGATCAAAGAAATCTATCTTAAATGTAGACAGCCTAAAAGGTCGATCAAAACCACTGATATTAACCAAAACGCTGAAGTTCATAGTTAAATTGTTTTTCCTCCGGCGCCTTCTGTTACAGTGTATACGTCACGTATAAATAAACAACGTAACAGTTGTGAACAATTATACTTTACATACAGTTATAGACGTTGAGATTGTGTGAACATGATGCAACCAACAGAAATTAAAGCAGGAGCAGATTGTGTGAAATTTGGATTGTTTTGCGCAGGAGATCAAGAAATTACTCTTGTTTAAGATCCACAAATCCGGTGCCACAAGACAAAGTTCTTATTAGCTTCTGTTTGAGGCAGGTGGACAGAAACACTGATTGATAAACTACTACATGTTTGTTTTGTCACGTGTTAATGAAGTGTTCTTGGCTAGTAGTTCTGGACGACGACCCGCTCTTTGGGATTGGAAATTTGCTCTATC